>PVIW01001036.1:307500-348407 GCA_004026585.1 Noctilio leporinus
TTCCTTTGTGAGGAAAATGAAGGAAGGAAACCAAAAGTGCTTCTGTGGTTGAACTACACTGAAGGAAGACCTGAAATAAAGGAAATGCTTCTCGAAATTTGAGTCCAGGCCAGATTCTTAAAGAAGACTCATGGCTCAGCGCAGAAACCCAGAGGCAGGAAGGAGATGCAGTGTGTGTCTTTGGTAGAAAATGAAGAATGCTCTTCATGTTGGGTATGAGAGGATGGTGCCGAGTATGACACCTTCAGTCAAGCACTTTCAGCTGATGACATAAAATTTCCAAAATACTTTTGTTGGATCTATGCACACACGTTCATTCTTTCCTCCTTAGCAATGACCTGTAACCCCAGTTAATAATGAATGCTAATATTTAGTAAGGATTTACTAAATGCTACAGATGATGCCAGGTGCTTTCTTTCTTTCTTTCTTTCTTTTTTAAATATTTTATTTATTATTTTTAGAGAGAGGGAAAGGGAGAGAGGCAGAGAGGGAGAGAGACATCAATGTGTGGTTGCCTTTCACCTGCCTCCAGCTACAAACCTGGCTGGAGACCTGGCTGGCAACCTGGTTATGCGCCCTGGCTGGGGAATCGAACCAGTGACCTTTGGGTTCGCAGGCCCGGCACCTTATCCATTGTGCTACCAGCCAGGCAGGTGCTTCCTTCACTCTGTTATCTGTTTACTGTTCACATTTCTGTTATGAGGTGGGCACTGTGTGTATGCTCATCCTGTGATCCCTATAGGAGAGAAAACTGGTAGGGAGAGGCTGAGCGACTTGCCTTAGTAAGCAGTAGCCCTGAAGGAAATGCAGGCCCATGTAGACATTCAGTGTTTTATACTGAAAAATACTATAGTGTGGCATTCTGGGCCGGGGATGAGGAGCTGCTGGTCCATGATGTAGTCTTGATGTGATCTTATCTCATTATGGAAGCAGTTAGCAAAAGGTTACATACTCTTTAATTCCTATAATTGTAAATCTATAACATAACTTTCAAGTCTTTCAGTGATAGTCTTCTAAAATTATAGGTTACTTTATGAAAGCTGCTCTTTGTTTCTTAGTATTGTTGTTTGGTTGGCCAATTGTTTTATTTTCTCTTATCTATGTCTAATTCCCTCCTTTAGTCTGCCTCCCAGAGGCCTTTCTCAATCAGTTCTCTGTTTCTTTTCTATTATTCTTGATTTCTCCTCCTAAATAGTTATCCAACTGTTTTATTTTTCCTTTTTCTCTCTGTACCTCTTATATCCCTTAAATGCCCATGACAAAGGATACAAATGTGTTCTTATTGCTTGTTGGATAGAAGAGAGTTTTATGCTTTAATTTTAAAAAATGTTCATGACTTTAATGCCTCTCTCTTTAAAATATAATAACATTAAGTTGCTTTTTATTTAATTAGTATTGGAAAACTATTCTGATTCCCTCTTGGACAGTGGTCTTTGATGCGGCTAATGCTTGCAATTCTCTGTTAGTAAGTTATGTCCAGAAGTTCCTATTTGGTCTATTGCCTTTCTTGGTTATTTATTACTCAACTTAACATCAGAATCTTGAAACAGACACCATATTCTACAATGTCAGGGGGATGCCTTGTTATTGCTGAAACATCAAATAAAACAATGCTCATGAACCAAGAACTTCTGAATAGAAACCAGATAATTACCGAGGCTGTTATCAGCATCTCACCTTGGTGTCTGTAATTGAACAATGAAAACCAGTGTACATGTAGGGGCCATGGAACGAAGCTTTTAATTTGTATCAGAGCTGTCACTTAGAGCATTACACAAATAGTTCTACAATGAATAATTCTTCCTGCCAAGTGATCACCATAGATTAGTTGGCTTATAAAGAAAATAGTATTTTATATTTGCACATAGTGCTTTTCACTTGTCAAGGTGCTGTCTTCTACGCTGTCTCATTTGACATTTGAACATCTCAAATGTCCTGAAAGTAATGAGATCTGAAACTAAGATCTTTCTTTACAATGTGGAAGCTGGAGATCAAAGAGCTTATGTCACTTGTCTTATGAGGTACATCAAGTCAGTAATGACAGTCGACTTGATCCAGGTCTTCAGACTCCAGAGCCAGGATCTTTTCCTGAACGCATGTGGCAGGAGGGAGACATTGCACTATGCACTATGCACTGAAGCTGCAGCATGGAGACCTTGGTGAAGTCAATGCACCAGCTGAGCAGGACAGATTCTCCTTCCCTTCCCTGCCTGGGTAGCTCAGTTGGTTGGAGTATTGTCCCAATATACCAAGGAGCACATGCAGGGCTCAAGCATGAATGCCTGTATGAGCAGAGCAATGGACATGTCTTCTCCCTTTCCTCGCACTTGTGAGATGGGGTGGGTGATAAGGAGGTGCAAACACTTGATCCACAGAAAGGGGTAGCATTCTCACCACTTTGCTTGGTTTCTATAAAACCCTTTCAGCTGGAGGGGTGGGTCAGTGCCTTTAATTTTCATGGCTCACCGACTCCAGGGGCACCTTGGGGCTGGGACTATGATGACCAGTATTGCTTTAGGTGGATGAAGGCAGAGCATTTCAGAACTATGCCTTATTTTTTCAGATTTTAAGCAGTTTAAATGCTGGGACCTCTTTTGAACACAGTAAGAGAAATAAAGCCCCTGTGCCTAGAATTAGAATTAGAAGCTCACCTTTGACTCCAGGCACTGAAAAGGGCACATGCTCACTTAAAGAAAATATCATGTGCACCCAGTGGCTTCTTATATTTATTTAGGACTCACTGTGAGCCAGGCACAGAGTGGAGCACTTACTGGAACTTAACGTCCTTTAACTGTTTACCTGTCATACCCAGACCAGGAGGAAGGCACTATTATAAGAACTGTCACGCAAGAGGAATCTTAGACTCAGAATGCTGGAGTGACTCGCGCAGGGTTGCACAGCCACTAACTTGTCTGACATCTTTGCTGTCCAGGATCTCCAGGGAGATCCTCTAAGGCAGTGGCTTTCACCCTTAAAGGCTCAGAGCAGTCAATAAATGGACATAAATCTCATTGCTTTGGCTACGGGGTTGGGGTTGGGGGAAGGTTGGAGCTTCCCCCCTACAGGCCTTGCAGGTGTTCTGTGACAACCCTCCCCCCACCCCCCTGATCCCCGGGGAATCCCATATAGTGGTGTGCCCAGAATCTGATGCCCGCCTTCCCTGCAAGCCCTCTGAAGGGGAGCTCAGCTTCACCATGCCCAGGAGGGACCAGTCTCACGGGTGTGCCTGTCAGGCCTCCACTTCCTCCTGTAAAGGCAGAAGTCCCTTCCTGCGAGCAGGGAAGACCCAGCAGGTGTTTCTCTTTGGCCTGCCTCTTCTTTTGCAAACCTGCCAGCAGAAATCTTAGAGGGGTTGTCTTTTGCTTGGGAGTTAAAAAGGGGGCAGGCCCTCTTTGTGAGGACGTATAATGTGACTGCTGGAGATGGGGGTCCTTCTCAGCAAGCTCCTTGCTTCAGGAGAAAGCCCAGGTGGGGAGGGGTGAGGTAGAAAATGCCATTCTCTCCTGGTGTCTGCAGGTAGGTGACAGATGAGTTGGGACTTGCAAGGCCAGCTGGTTCCTTTGCAAGATGAGCCCAGGAGGCGGCACTGTGGACAGATCCGCCCAGTTTTCACTAGCTCCCCCTTCTTTTTCAGCTGCACCATCCATGCCACGTGGGGCTGGTCAGGCTCCTCTTCCTTACCTCGCCACTGGCATTTTAAATCTAAATGTTCCAATTTTTCATTTAAAAAGTGAAGCAGCTCACATCTCTTTGAATTAAAAACTGATATAGAAGTGGATAAAATAATTAATTTGCAATTAGCCATTTATGTTCTAGGAAAAAAATGTTTCTGGTTCTTCTGATATTACTTTTCCCTTAGGGTGACTTTTCAAACAATGGCTTCAGATGACTGTTACTCACATGTACATTTTTTTCTGAGCCATGCTGGGTTAAAGGAAGTGGGTGCCGTCCCATTTCCAGGGTTCTCGCTGTGTCCCAATTGTTTCAGTTATCTCTCATCCAGGACAGGCTCTCCCAGCTATGTGGGGAAATGGCTTCTGTGGTCAGGAATGTCCTTAGAGCCCAGACTCTATCTGGAACTTCTCAGCCCCTGTTGCAAGACAACTGTGTGCCTGATTTTCCTGGATGGGGTGGAGGTGGGGTTGGGGATTTCCTGTGAGGCTTTTGGGGTTGTCACAGCACCACCACATGCCATTTTCCTTACCCTGAACTCATGGCAGTACCAGTGGCAAGAACACCTGTGATCTATAGGGCAGACCACAGTGTGGCTGGGCACACACAGTCTGGGTTTAGCTGGCAGGGTATCTTGTTTCTGACAATTATTTAATGAACAAGTTACAGACAGTTGCGTGTGCAGGATGTTTATCAGGGAGTGTCCAGGGGACCAATGCCTGCAGGAGGAGGGGAAAGAGGACAAAGTGCTTTGAGGTTAGGTGTACTGTGAGCCCGCTATAGCTTTAGCCAACCCCACGGAGAGAGCTGGATCCAAGATGACCTGCCAGCGTTGTCCTAGGCAGACATGGCCTCTCTCCCCTCACCGCAGTTAGTCGTAGGAGGCAGGCTACCCCAAAGGGCATGACCTTGGGCCAGGTATCTCTTGCAGCTGAGTAAGCCTCCAAGAGGATGCCAACAGCTTTTCAGCACCTGGGCAGCAAGTCCTTTCTGGAAGGGGATCTGTGTCCATGGTTTTCTTATTGCTGAGGCACTGGGTTAAGGCACCGCAGTTTGAGTTGAAAGAGTTGGTCTGTTTTTAAAGGGCTTAAAGTTAAGTGGCTCAGACCCCAACATGATTGATGCAGGCAGAGAGGGCTGGGCCTGGTGCTGCTTGGTAACCCCAGCATGGTGCTCCCCTCAGCAGCTCTGTGAGGGAGATGTCAGCATCTTATTTTGCTGCTGAGGACAATGAAGCTCTGGGATGTTAACATGCGGGGGTGTTGTGAAATGCTGGCACCCACTCAGCCCGAGGGGCCATGAGGAAACCCACCGGCTTATCCATGAGAAGCCCAGCTGATAAAGCATCCTCATGTCTGTGCCTTCCCAAGAATCTGCACTTCCCCTACCTCATGTACCCATAGAAAGAGGCATGGGGCAGATCAAGGCACCAGCAAGTCAGTGCTGGTGCTCTTTTATCAAAGAGGAGGCTGGCATGGATGTGGATTTGGACAAAACCCAAAGGTTCCAAGGCCTTTGACATCAGTCCCCTGTGACCTACCACTTAATCAAATGGCCAAGGACGTGTGAAGAGGGAGAAATGTGTGAATGTTTAGAGACACTAAGTTGTTAGCTGTAAATGGCCCTGGCATGTTTATAGGAAATGAGTAGGCCAAAAAAGAAACCCTAATAGCTTTTCCTTTTTTCTTGGATAGAATTATGAAACTGATGGATGGAGGGAGTGTTCTGGTTGTTAAATGTTTGGGCCTTGGGAGTCTTTTGATGTAACGCCTTGTGACAACTGCTTGCAAAGTAAGCTCAGACTGGCTTAAATTAGCTCAGGGCCACGTGCTGGGAAAGGGAGGCTGGATATTGGAGTAGATTCCTTCCGTGGTTGTTGTTACTCTACTATCTCTACTATCTAAGAGTTCAGGACACTGGTAGTCGAGGGCCCAACCTTAGTCTTATTGTGGCCCAGGAAAGGGTTTATGTCTGCTAATTTACCAGTATACGCAGTATTCAAGGTCAGGGTATGTGTGGAGAAGGAATAGGTCAAGGACACTGATCATGATTCTCAATGAGGTGTTGACATAGAAAAAGACTGGTCAGTCTCTGTCCCCATCTCCATTGCCCTGCATCCGCCCTTCACACAGCCTGCCCAGCAGCCTGCCAGAGCTGCTCACAGGTCATTGTGCATGTGCCCAGCACCTGCCACAGCTGCTTACTGGTCAATGTGCGTATACCCTTCTGCCTCCAGTCCTTTCTGCTGCCTACAGCCTTCTGCTGAGGGTGCTCATGTAACCTCTCTCTAAGCCTACTTGAACCTTTAGGGGCAAGCTCCAATGCGTCTCTTTCAGAAAGTCTTCCTGGACTCATCAACTAGAAGCAGTTGCTACCTCTTTTATTTTAGTTTATTTATTTTAAACAAAGATTTAATTTTATTATTTTCAGAGAGAGAGGAAGGGAGAGAGGCAGAGACAGAGAGAGACACCAATGTATGGTTGCCTTTCACCTGCCTCCAGCTACGGACCTGGCTGGAGACCTGGCTTGCAACCTGGTTTTGTGCCCTGGCTGGGAAATCATCGAACCAATGACCTCTGGGTTCGCAGGCCGGCACTACCTCTTTTAAATGCCATTTCAGTCAATTTGATAGATCCAAAGGGAAGGTGAGAACCATCTCTGTTTTGTATTAACTGGATGGATGGATGGATGGAAAGATGAAAAGATAGATGAGTAGACAAGTGAAGAAATAAATGGAAAAAAAAAAAAAAACAAAATAAAATACAACAACATGTCTGGAAGGATGAATGTAGTTTCTCCTGATGGAAAACAGTTTCAGCTTTTGTAACCTCATCTGTAAATGGGACTAGTAACAATAAACCTACTTCATTATGTGAGAATTAAATGTAATAGAGCTTGATACCTAGGACTGGTTAAGTGTAAGCTATTGTTATTGTTGTTATTATTTTTGGGAATAACTCCATAAGATGTTCAGCTCTATGGAAAAGTTATTCTTTTAAAGATTCCATATTAAAATCAAAGATTCCTAGGACTCCTAGTTCCCTATAGAGACCCGTTCTCTCATTTATGATGAGGAAACTGAGTCTAGAAGAGGGAAGGGAGAAGACTTATCCACACTCTCAGAGTTGGTGGCAGGCTAGGTGTCAAAGTATAATTTTCAAAAAGCTAAGTACATGATTCATGCAAACATAGATGTGCACATGCGAAAAGTTGCTTTCAGCTCCTTAGTAAGGGATCAACAGGAGAGTGAAATGGAATTACGTCAGTGCTAGAAAAAGAACATTGGAATAAGACTGCTAGATTCAATACAAAACTAGTTAATGTCTTACAAGGCAGCAAAATGACAAACTTTGGGGGTTATTTTTTCTGCTGAGTGGATATCATATGTATTTCTACTGGGTAAAACCCCATACATGAACATGCAAGTTCACTGACTCTTAGCCTCTGATGGATAGTAAACAGCAAATCCAACAGGTGCTTTTCCCTAGATCCTGAAATATTCCTTGGCTAGGTGGTTACACCTGCTCCCCTTCCTGTGTCTTACTCCTGGTAGATAGAATCAAGTCTTCTCACCAAACCCTCTCCTCCTCCTTCCCCTTGCTGCTCTTCCCATTCATGTGCGGAGCCTGGATTCTTGCTTCCATTTTTCTCATTGGTAAAATGAGTATCACAGTACCTCCCTTGTGGGTTGGCTGTGGTTATTTATGGCTCAGCACCGGACAGGAACATGGAAGGAGGATTCACTGTCCTGGCACCAGAGAAACTTGACATTTATAGGAGAGGCAAGATTGAGCAAATAATTGCACCAACGTTTGTTAATGGCCGTGACAGATAATAGTAGAGTACACAGGAGCCTCGAGTGAGGGGCGCTTGGCAGAGTAAGGGGATAGAAAAGGAACAAGACAGGAACAATGGATGTGGCATTTCTAAGCCCCACAGATTTGGGTGAAAGGAAAGACATGCTTGGCCAGGTAAACAGCATATGTAAAAGTACAGGGGATAAAAACTAAGGTGCTTTTTATTTAAAGTGTATTTGTTGAGCTTCTGTCATGTGCCCAGTTCTGTGTTCAACCCTGCGGTGTGGGTAAGGAGAGGAGGAGATGGGAACACTCATTGGTGAAGCAGGAAACAAGTCCTAGTCCTTTGGGAATGTTCTTAGTAGAATGGGGTTCTAGGTACATCTGGGAGAAGGAGATGGAGGTGGGGTGGAGAGCCTGGCCTGTGACTGAAAGATGATATGGGTGATAACACTGACCAAACAATTCATCTTGAAGGGACCAAGATGGTGAAAGAGTAGGTGGTCCTCCTCCCAGGACCAAACGGGAATTACAGCTAAATTATAGGAAAATCATCCTGAACAGTAGCTAGAAGGAAGCCTAAAAACCAAGGACTTACAGAACAAACCATATCACCACATGGAGACTGTGTACAATTCAGTGGGTTTCAGTATATTCATAGAGTTGTGTAGCCATCAACACAATCTAATTTTAGATCATTTTCATCATCCCCAAAAGAAACTTGTACTGCTGTTTTAATAACAAGTCTTGTAGAACTATTTCACTTGTTAAACAATAATAAATAAAATAAAATAAAACAAAATCATCTTTGTCCAGAAACTTCTTACGCAAATCCTGTGGCTGCCCTCTGGCCCGCTGAAGTGTTCAAGAAGTTTACAGTTTAGCTGGGTAAACAGATCACACTCATAGGAAAAGCTAATAATGCCCATAGTGGGAAAGATAACTGTTCAAGGCTTTGGGGGAGAAGAGCTGTATGTAGCTTTGGCAGTTCAGTCGGGAAGAATTTATGGAGAGGAGAGTCTTGATTGGGTTGAGTAAAGAGAAGAACAGAGAAGGCATTCTTCACTGAGGGATAGGTCCCAGTGGAGGAGGCCTAGTAGCAGGGAGATTTTCCAGGGATCCTAGGAGAAGAGTTTGAATAAGTGCAGTGTGCCAGGTGGTGAAGCACCTTGAGTGTCCAGCTGAGGAACTGGAAGACCATACTATATCAGGTGTTAGAAACTCAGATGCTGACCTTGGAAGGTCATGCACCAAGGGAAGAGGGCTGGCGGTAGCCTTCATCAGCAGAGCGAGAATCTTCCCAGCTGAGGGAGCAGCTGCCTCAGGGCGCTGGCCAACTGTGGCCATTTGGCCAGTTTGTGATGTTTCAAGGGAAGTCAGAAATCTACATTTTTGTGAAGCCTGCTTTTTTATTTTTTACATTTTTTCAACTAAGTGAAAAATATTAAAGTCAGTCCATGGCTCACGAAATAAGTGTTACCTGTAGGGGTCTGGTCTGTGATTTCTCTCTAGAGACAGTGTGGTCATTGAAGGTCCTTTCGGGCTAAGGTGCCAAGTGGCAGAGACGGGGTGCTGACTTGGAGATATGATCCAGAAGCTGGCAGTATCAGGGTCAGGGCCATGTGCAGTTGTGGCCAGGAGTCACAATTAATACTGAGTGGTGCTCACCTTACCCAAGAACCCAATGATTCTACTTGTTTGAGGTCAAGGTCACAGAGTTGATGAATGACAAGTCTGGTATTGGAACTCAGGTTGGTAGGACTCCGAAGGCAAAGCCCTTTCTCGTGGACTTTGGTACTGTTTTGGACCATACGGAATCCCTCCTTGTGCTCTATATCTAACCCACTGTGTGACCTTGGGTAGGTCACTTCCACCTTCTCACAGACCAGCGAGAGAGGGATCCTCAGCACTTACTTGGTGCAACCTCAGCCTGCCATGGTTCTGCAATTGAGGCATTTGTATGTTTGGATTGTAGGATCCTAAAGGACTCTGAATGCTTAGCTTTGAACAAAAAACTGGGAATCAAAGATATGTCATCCTTAGGCAGTGACAGCAGTGTTGAGAATGTACTTGGCAGCCCCGCAGGAAAGGATGTGTTCCCCTCATTCTTGGAAGGGCTTTTTATAGGGAATAGGTACATGGATGTCTAAAAAATAGGCATTCCAGCTTGGCTGTCACTGAGACCCCAATCTGGAGGCTTAGAATGCAGCTTCTGCTGCTTTCATATCTTTCTGTCCTTCTGTCCTTTACAAGTATTCACAAACCCCCCAAAGGACTTGCAACTTCAAAGAGAAATATTATTGATGTGTTGAGTCTATTTTTGGCTGGCCTGGGTTGGTGCACATCCAAAACGGAAGCATTAAGTTTTATATCCATTTTTATCTGCATCAGCTCCTCTCCCTCCCAAATTTATTATAACAGAAGCAACGCTGATTTCAGACAACATTCAATAGGCTTTTATTTTGGGGGCCAGTATATCGCACCCTCCATTTAGCCAAAGCTGAGATGTGCATTTAACATTTCCAAGGAGCCACAGGAAAAAAAAAAAAAAAACAAACAGGAAAACTTTTCTTTGCCCTTCGAGATTAGAGAAGGATTTTTCTCTTAAATATGGAGCTGTTTCTCTGACTCAGCATGGGAAGGAGGTGGATTTGAAAGCAAAAGATGTTCCCTTGCTATGAAGCAAGTATTTTGGGCCACAGATCTTATTGATTAGACTTATGCAGTTGGACATTTCCCTCGCACATGCACACTTTCTCTCTCTCCTCTGTCTCCTGTGGCCTCATTAACTTCCAGAGAGACTTCTGAACAGAGGAGACAGCCAGAAGATGGGATTCTGGAATCTTACTGCAGTTCCCGGGTCAGATAGGGAAAGGCAATTCTCAAGTATAGGAGATGTGTTGGACCAGAGTTTGTCAATCTACCAATCATAATTGCTCCTTGAAAATTCCCAGTGAGCTAACACTTTCTCCTTAGGTGATCATGGCAATTGGATTGAAAAAAAAAAAAAAAAAAAATGAATTGATGGCCTTAATCAGACTGGTTTAATAAACATGGGGCCAGAGCCATAGGAACCCAGATTCTCATAACTCTGAATCTAGTTCACACCTGGCTGTTGCTTGGAATCACCAGGAGAACTTGGAAAAATTCCAGTGCCTAAGCCCACTTTCAGAGATTGCTTTCCAGTTGGTCTAGGTAGGACCCAGGCATCCATATGTTATCTCTTTTCCCACATGACTTCACTATGGTTTCTACTCTAGAACAGTCTTCTTATTAAACTCTGATGTGCAGAGGAGTTACCTGGGGACTTTGTTAGAATGAAAATTCTGTATCCCTAAATAAAGGGCAAGATGTACCGTGTTCATGAAACCTCATCAATAAAGATGTCAGTTCTCTGAAATCCCTAAATTCTGTAGAGATTTAACATAACTCCAATAAAAATGGAAGCAAGATTTTTGTAGATAAAAATAAGCCAATTTCTAATATTTTTATCCTCTCTCAAGGACATGCTTACTGATTTTAGAAAGAGGGAAGGGATGGATGGGAGAGGTGGAGGGAGAGAGAGAGAGGTGAGAGGGAAATACAGAATATAGATGGGATCAAAAGGCAGTTCCATTTTTAGTTTTTTAAAGAAACCCCATACTGTTTTCCACAGTGGCTGGACCAGCCTGCATTCCCACCAATAGTGCACAAGGGTTCCCTTTGCTCCACATCCTCGCCAACACTTGTTGTTTGTTGATTTGTTGATGATTGCCATTCTGACAGATTGGTTGCCTCTTATATGTGTCCCATCAGGGACTGAATGGGAAACTTAGACATGTGCCTCTCCTGGGAATAAAACCTATGGCCTTTTGGTTTATGGGATGATACTCCAACCAACTGAGCCACACCAGTTGAAAATTTCTAAAATTTATGTGGAAAGGCAAAATAACTAGAATATCTAAATAATTTTGAAAAAGAATATATTTAAAAGAATCACACTTAAAGTCATATCTCATTTTAAGATTGATTATAAAGCTATAGTGATCAAGACAACGTGGTGTTAGCAAAGGGAAAGACACATAGGTCAATGGAACAGAATAGAGAGTCCAGAAATAGACCCACAATAAATATGGCCAAATTGTTTATTTGATAGAGGCGGAAAGGCAATCTAATGGAGAAAGTCTTTTCTACAAATGGAATTGACACAGTTTGACATTCAAAGGTGAAAAAACAAACCTTGACCTAAGTTCTACACTCATACAAAAGTTTACTCAAAAGTAAACAGATGTAAGTGTAAAACAAAACATAAGAGAAAGCCTTTGTGATCTGTGGTTAGGCAAAGAGTTCTTAGAACTGATACCAAAAAAGATGATCAACCAAATAAAAATAAATTAATTGGACTTCATTCGAATGAAAACCTTTTGCTCTGCGAAAGACACTGTTTTGAGAATGAAAAGACTGGTTACATAGTGTGAGAAAATATCTCGCGGAGAGGACTTTGTATAGCCATGATATATAAAGAACTCTCAAAATTTAATTGCAAGAAAGCAACCCAATTGAAACTGGGCAAAAGACTTGATCAAATACTTCAGTTGTCACCGTCAATTTGCACACTGCTTACTTGGAACTAACTCTAAAAGTTAGGCGTCCTAAGGGTGGCACATTGATTACTTCACCTCATCACATTCTGTCAGAGTTTTTGTCTTTTCTCAAAGCACTTATATATTATTTTCTTTAGACTTTCTATATTTATGTGAGATGCTAGGCAGGGATTCTTCTCTTCTTGCAGGTAAGATCACTAAGACCCTGGGTGTTAAGGTTATAGAGTTAGTTGGTGAAAAGGCAAGGAGTAAGCTGGTTTCTTACTCACCAAAGTGCCCAGGATCCCTGCAAGAGACAGGTCAAGTAGCCTGAATTGTCACGGAGCGTGAAGCACAGAAAAAGATTGTCAGGCTGCTTCTGGGGAGTTGACTGCAAGTTCACGCACCAGGGTGAAGAGAGCACTCTGAAAGGCCAGATGGAGGCAAAGAGCAAGGGCAGGGGGAAGAAAGGAAACAAAAGGTTGCTGTCAAGTGTAGGTTCAAATCCGTTGTGAAGAACTGAAGGGTGGTTTGTGATGTGGCGAATCTACAGGAAGCCATAGTATCACCTACTCCTAGTTACCTTTCCTCCACCCCTGACCAGAGAAGGTTGTGTAGGGAAGTTCTGCTGAATGAAAGGCTCTTTAGATTCAGAACATCTGGGCTTCAGCTCTGCTTCAGCTGATAGCTACCTTGTTGATGGATCTTGAAAAAATCAATTAAAGCCGCATCCCTGGAAGGTCCCTGGAAAGGCTATCTGGGTTGCTTAAGGATTGGGAGCGGGAAATGTCCATGAATGGCCATTGCCTGCCCTGGGTGGATTGTGGTACTTTTGAGAGAGGTGGTGAGAGGAGCCAGGGGACCTCTGGGAGAAGGTGCATCTATTTCCTAGGCTGGGTGTGAAGTTGTGATGCCTCTTGTCCTTTGCTTCAAGTGTCCCTGCCCTCAGTTTGCTTTGGTTAATAACCTTAATTGATCCTTCTATGCAGCTGGCTCTTGCACCTCAATTTTCTTGGCACAGTACCTCCTCAATAATACCTTTCGTACAGTATACAACCTCAGTTAATCCTGAGTTAAAGTGCCTCTGAGACAGAAAGCCCTTTTTTCCTTTGTTCCCCTTTTCCTCTGGAGCAGATTGGATTTTGTGCAGCTTCATTGGAAAAGGAGTCAGCTTTGAAAGCAGGTTCAGATTCTAGCCCAGTTCCTGTTTATTTATAGTGCAAGTTATTTCAGCAACTGCTGTCAAGTAAAAACTCTTATTTAATCAGAGGCAGGTAAATATGCCAATTCCATTTCATTGCTGCCCAAGCATCCTTTCTGCTGTGGTGCAGGAGTGATGCCATTCTGGGTGGGGTAGAGACAAACACAGTTAAAACTTGCTCCCCATTCAGACTTGGACAGTCATGTTATTGTCACTTGTGTCATTGGGTGGAAAAAGTAAGACATCCTGAGCCAGAGGTTCCAGTTCTCGTTTGGCCTCTTGCCCCATGACTTAACAAAGTTACTTAGTTTCTGGAGTCAGGACTTATTCATTTAAAAATGGCAGCATGACTAACTACAAATGTAAGTGAGCTAATATCAGCTTCCAGTGCACTGCTCAGAAGATAGTGGTTTCTGAATTCATGGTTCATGGATGCTTTTTGAATGAATGAAATCAGAGTCTGCGGAAATGAATGAATAAATCTACCACAAAGATTTGTTGAGAATCTGTTACATTCTACAAAATAGACGGCAAAATACAGATATTGTTTTGCTTTCATAGTGCTTACGACATGTTGGGTAAGGAGAAGACGATGAACACAGAAGTACATAATCATGCCTATTGATAGGTCTTTGTTTAAAAGACTTGGAGGAAAGAGGAAAGTGGCAATATTTTGCTTTGGGAAGTAGTCAGGGAAGTTGCCTTTGAGGAGACAGCATTTGAGCGGAGACCAGAAAGGGGGACAGGAATCAGCTGGACAAAGAGGAGGAAGAGGATGCATCTAGTCCTGAAGTAAGAAACAGCTGCATACTGAGGGGGGACCCATTAAAAAAATGGAATTATCTTCTGGAAGGTGGGCCTCTTATATAGGCTTCCTCTCCTGAATGAGTGTTCTAGGAATCCATCTATAAGACGTTTTCGATTAAAAACAGTATGAGCCCTGTGGCCTACCCTCCCTGTTTACCTGATCTCACCCTGAGTAACTTTTTCCCCCAGATGAAAAGGGAAAAAAAAGGTCCTCAAAGGGAAACATTTTGCCTTTCATGTGCAAGAGTGAAACGAACAAACAAAAAACAGCAGAACCACTAAAAGGCATTGATAGCAATGAGTTAAAAAATTGTTTTGAGCAGTGGGAAAAACGTCTCGATGAGTGTATTGCATCAGATGGCGAGTACATTTAAGGTGACTAAAGTTTAAACATAAGAACAAATACACAACTTTTAAAAATATTTTCTTTATTTTGTTTTAAAGAGAAGGGAAAAGATGGAGAAGGAAAGGGAGAGGAACATCAATGTGCAGTTGGGGACCGACCCATAACCCAGGCAGGTGTCCTGACCAGGAATCGAACCAGCAGTCTTTCCGTTTGCAAGCTGATGTTCAATCCACGGAACCGCACTGACCAGGGCTTTTTCTTTTTTTAAAAATTATTTATTTATTTTTAGCCGGAAGGGAGGGAGAAAGGGAGGGGAAGAATACACAACTTTTTATAAGTAAATTCCATCCCCCCCCAATATTCAAGGAAGGAATAAGGCCAGGGAAGCTGAGTGTGGTGCTCGAGGAGGAGCCTGGCTGGAAGGGGGATGAGGGAAGGGCAAGAGCTTGTGTGGACCCTGATGGCCACAGGAAGTGTTTTGCATTTATCCTGGGCCCCACTGAAAGCCACAGAAAAGCTTTAAGCAAGGAACTACTGTAATTCTATTTATTAGGACCAGATGAAGTGGAATTAAGTAAAAGGTTACTAAAAATACATTGTTACAAGAAAAGGTTGTGCACTCAGCCTAGAGGGTTGGCACAGGCAAGGGTGGCCTTGCTGATCTCCTTGGGTCTTCCTGACTGGTCCCTGCTGTGGAGCTGGGGACAGGTTCATGGGTGCTGCAGCCTCTGGGGTCCATGGCCTGCTGGTTTGAAGCCTTCAACTTTTCCATGACTCAGGCCCATCATGCCTTTGGGTGTGACAAACCCCAGGAGTGGGAAACTGGGACATATAAGTTGAGGGGCTTGAGCCTGAATCCCAAATTGATGATTTGATTCCACTATTGATTGGAAGAGAAACAGTGAAGCTGTACTGTCAGGTGCAATAAACTGGATTGAAGAAGCCTTATGGTGTGTTGTTCAGAAAAAAACATCCTAAGAGACTCATAGTACTCTCAATATTGAGAGTCACCTTGTCAGCACAAGGATTAGGACTGTCTGCCTCTCGGCCCAGCGAACCTGATGCTTCTTGGTTCTTGTCCCCACAGACAGATCCTTCATGCTAAGCCAGCTGTGCATCCCTCTTACCTGCAGGAGGACCTTAAACACTTGGAAAGAGGTCATACATCCCCTGTCCCACTCCAGCCTCAACTATAAAATGGCTTAGCCTAGAGAGCAGCAGGGCTCTTTGCAGGGATCCTTGTCTTTATGTATGGGGTAGTCCCAGAGACATTTGTCAGATGCCCATTGGACAGGTGCATATCTTATTAGCTAACCATCCAGTGGGGGAGGAGGGGTGATGACAGAGGAAGATGAGGGATACGTAGGGAGGCAGGCTGCAGCTCCTGTGTCTGGCAAGACTGAGACTGCCCTGTGAGTTGGGCAGCCATGTCTGAGGCAGCATGTGAGGCAAGGTTTGTCTGAAGACTATCTTGCATTTGCTGCAATTCTGCTGTCTTTGGGGCCTTGCCCTTTCCTCATACCACCCCATTTATCCTTCCCATGGATGCTCCATGGTATAGAGGAGCCATTGAGGCTCTGAGTGGTTACCTGCAGTGCCAAAAGGCATGTGGACAAGAAGGGATTGATAGACTGAATATTTATGTTTCTCCCAAATTCATATGCTGAAACCTCATGCCTGAGGTGATAGTATTAGTATTAGGAGGTGATGCCATTGGGAGGTGGTTAGGTCATGAGGACGGAACCCTCACAGGATTGGTGATGTCAGGAAAGAAGCCCCAGAAACTCCATGTCTTTCCCACCATGTGAGGACACAGAGAGAAGATGGCCATCTGGGAAGCAGGCACCAAATGTTCTGGTGTCTTGCTCTTGGTCTTGGACTTTCCAGCCTCCAGAAATGTGAGAAATAAGTGTGCATTGTTGAAACCACTCAGTTTGCTGTATTTTGTTATTGTAGCCTGAATGAACTAAAACACAGGTAGGACAGGTATGACAAAGCTTCCTAGATCTTTCCATGTTGTCTCACAGCCTGTCCTAGCTTCCTGTGCATGTGTGCATGTGCGCATGTGTGCATGTGGGGTAGAGGGTTGGCCATGCCCACTTCCCAAGCATATGTCCCGGTGCTAAGTCGTTGGGGGGACATCGGGAAGGTCCCACTGATGCCTCTGCCTGTCAGCGGGCCATTGTTTTCTGCTCTGGGAGGCAGGGTCAGTGTGCCCTCCTCTCCCACCAGCCTGCTGGGAGCTAGTGTGATATAACGGATATGAAAGGTCTTTGGGGAGGAGAGAGCACAGGAGAGGAAGCTGAAGTGCTAATGGGCAGCCAAGACTGCCAGCAGCCTGGGGACAGAGCCCCAGAGCCCAGCTCAGCTATGAGTAGGCTCAGCTCCAGGGGAATGGAGAATTGGGCTGGCCCAGGCTGGGTCAGAAACAGTTTCCCAAACTCTTATCAACAGGTTCCATTTGCAACGTGGAGGAAGTGCCTGGGGGTACTGCCTGGCTGTATGCGCAGGCCCTCTCATCTCCTCTGCTGAGAGCTCAGCATTAGCCAGAGGCATCTCTTGGCCCATAGGATGGACTTTGTGGGCTAGCCAGGGGCCGTGGTTATCCTGTCCCACCCAGGCACAGAAAGTCCTTCGTGCCCAGCTCGAGCCAACGCTCCTGCTGATGGCCAGTGACCTGACCACTTGCCCCTCCCACTCTCCTCCCACTGCCCTCACCTCCTCCCTATGGTTTCTCTGCAGTGGCAATGGGAGGTGGAGGGGCAGCTTTCCTGTTGCTTCTAATCACTGGCTCTCAGAATTTCACTAGTCTTTGCATTCCTCTGTGCCCCATTCTGGCCTGTGCTGTAAGTAAGCCTGGGGGCCAGCAAGTTACCCTGCTTCTAATGGGACCCCAAACAGGTGGCGCAGAGGCCTTGCTGGGAGGCAAGTCTCATGTTTGGGGGAGACACATTGGGATACCTGTAGGCCTGTCCTACTTTCTCATTCTCGTCTTCTAGACCAAAGGGCTCTGGATTCAGAGTTAGGAAGCCTTGGAGCTAGGTCTGATGATGATGATGATGATGATGATGATGATAGTAATACTAATAACAGTTAAAATGGCTGTCATTTACCAATTAATCTTAACAACATCCCTGCAACACAGGCATTATCATCACTTTAAAGATGAGAGATTTAATGCTCAGAAAGGGTAAGCAACTTGCCTAGAGTCAAACAGCTGGAAGGTTACTGAGCTGAGGTTTGAGCCCATATCTCTGTGATTCCCACCCCAGCTTTGAAGCCCTGACATATGACTTTGGAGAGAGCTCCACGGCCACTTACAGGTCCCCCAGGCTGGTGGGGCCCAAGATCATAGCAGCTCCCTTGCTCGGGCAGTAAGGAGGCATCGATCCCTGACTGGACACTAGTCTTGGGTCCCTGTTCCCTCCTCCCACCCCCTGAGTGCCTTCAGAGAGCAGGACTCACTGAGATTGCCCTAGCTGGGCCGGGCATTTTGCAGAGTGCTGTGACATGAAGGAAACAAAGCAGCATGACTCACCCTCTCCCCAAGTTTCCCTTTGGGTCCTGAGAAACACATCTGGCAAGTGGATGGGAAGATGAGAAACAGTAAACAAAGTGGGAAAGGAAGACTGAAGGTCTCAGATATGCAGAGGGTACTCATCTCTCCAGGTGCTCAGGGAAGAATTTATCTTTCCTGAAGGGACAGTGCCCACCCCAGCACCGCAGGGGTCAGGTGGAGCAAGACCCTGCTAGCCTTAACTCTCTACTTCCCTGAGACAATCAGAGACCAAAACAAGGAGGGACTCCACAGCCTGGATATACACTCACATTCCCCCAGGGCCATGGAAGTTTTTGGAATACTCCTCCCTGCCTGTATAGCCTATTCTGCTTCTCAGTCTCCCACCCTTCTTCCCAGGCCGCTCTCTGCCTCCTCCTCTGGGGAGCCTTCCAGGGCTACCCCAGAATCATGGCTCCAGAACTCATTCTAGAACATCTCTTGCTTGATAGTCCCTTGCTTTTTTATGTTTCTTCCTTTTTTCCAATAAGACTTGAACACTTTTAAGCCTGACATGGTGTCTTCTGTGCATAGTCAGTTCCAAGAAATACTTAAAAATACCATTGGAAAATTCAGCACTCACTGTGAGTTTATACTCTTGTGTATTTTAGAGCATTTTCCCTTTATTTGTAGTTGATATTAGTTGTTCTTATTTTCATGTTGCTCTGCTTTGTTGTTGTTCTTTCTTTTTAAAAAGATTTTATTCATTATCTTTAGAAAGAGGGGAAGGGAGGGAGGAAGAATGGGAAAGAAACAACAATGTATGGTTGTCTTTCCCTGCCTCCAGCTGGGGACCTGGCTGGAGACCTGGCTTGCAACCTGGCTATGTACCCTGACTGGGAATTGAACCAGCGACACTTGGGTTCTCTGGACATTGCCCAATCCACTGAGCCGCACCAGCCAGGGTGTTGTTTCTTTCATTCTTTCTTTTTTTAAATTTAATTTTATTGTTGTTGTATTACATCCATCCCCTTTTTACTCCCCTTCGTCCCCTTTCCCACCCACCTACTCCTCCTGCAATGTTTCTTTTGTATTGCTTTGCTTTCCACCACCTTTCCCTGCTTACTTGTTTATTCAACAAATAGCTGTTGAGCACCTACTATGTGTCAGACACTGTTTTCAGTGCTGGGAGTGCAGGAGTGAACAAAATGTTTATTGGCTTATGTCATTGGAAAACATAGAATTAGGGTGACTTAGAAAGAAGCTCCATCTGTTGACCCAACATTATCCCTCCTGGACCTGATATCCATATGGGAGCTCACTTTGTGGGTTGAGTATTTAGGGGATTTCCTGATACCCCTGAAGCCTTTCTTGAATGAGTAGCTTATCTGGTAATGAATGAGGCCACCCAGGCTTACGCACACTTGTTCCTGGAGTCAGAGCTACCCTCTAAGGTTTCATAATGAGAACAATGCATTTTTAAGGGAGCAGGTGTGAGGTAGATTCTGGACTCCTACGCAGCTGTCTTTTGATTATTCCCGCAGAACTGTACCTCTTCGGTCTGGTTTGGCTGTTTTTGTCACCCCCACAGGGCGGTATTGTTTGTTCCTGGAGCAGAGAGACATCTGTCTTCCTCCCCGGGCCTTGACAGATGCTGCATTTAAATAAGCAGCACCCGTTTAAACACACACAGCAGTAGCTGCTTTGTCACTGCCACCTCGGCTTGATGCTGCACCCTCACTTTCTAGTCCTGTGACCTGCCCTTCCTCCTGCCTGTAGGCGCACCTTCCTTCCTGCACCTCCCAGTGTGCCCACGCTCCCACATTGCAGGTGCAGAGCCAGCAGTCCCTGCATGCTCCGATACCCAGGGGACCTGAGCAAGAGGGTCCAAGAGGAGGGTCTCACTGCAGGATTACAGGTAGCAAACACTTGCTGGGCAGTGAGCACATTGCAGCCTCTCTGGGCTAGAACAGAATTTGGTTGGTTGATTGTGGGCACAATGGAAAAGCAGACAGGGCATCATCTCTTCTGGGTTATGAACAAGAATTCTTATAGGAAGTGCCTCACTTAGTCCTGTTATCTTCAGCAGTGAGAGCTTGGGGAGGCGGTGTGGACACAGGCAAACCATGGGGGTGACTTATAGTATTCAGAAAACTGGGGATACTTCACCTATATTTTAAGAGAGTAAAGGCTTGACTGAGGACAGCTCCTAAAATATGACTTAGAGAAATGAAGAGAAGGCTGCGGGTGGTGGAGTGGAAAGAGAAAGAAAAACCAGGCACAGCTCATGTCTAGTTGTATGAAGACCCTGCAACTAACTACTCAGATGTAGAACATTTCCTCTTACTTTATAAAATCATCCTAGTTGTTGAAACTTTATCACTCCTTCCCTGTGGTCCCTACTGTAACAATCCTGCAAGCTGTGTGTGGCCTTGTTTTGTAAAAGGCTGGGTTGAGCATAGGGGTCTTTGGGAATATCCTCTTCCTTGGTGGGCTCCCGGCAGGAGAGGGTGGCCTGGGGAAGGTGCTGGAGGCCCAGCCCTTAGGGCCTCTGGGAAGGAAAGGAAGAGCTGAGTCCAGCGGTGTCCTGGGGGATGGGTGGACAGTCATTCCTTAGGTCCTAGGTGTTGTGTCCCAGGTGGGAGGGTGGGGGAGATGCTGGCTTTTAGGTAACATCCTGCTTTGGTGGATGGGTGTAGGAGAGCAGGAAAGGAGACTGGTGGATATATTTAACCAGATCTACTATGGACAAGCCAAGCCAATAGGGTAAGTCCTACTTTTTTCCATATGTATTTATAACATACCACTAGTTGAAAAAGACTGGTCTAATCCTGAAAGTTTCCTGGAAGGATTTCTGATCAGTATAGCCACCGCTTAGTTTTTTGGCTCTGGACGATGGTGAACAGCATGGAGAGGGGACCAGTTCTGTTGCTCGCAGCTGGGCTGCAGATAATTCTGTGGTGGGCAATTTCCAGTGGTCCTCAAGGCTCCTCCTTCAGGGACCCTCTCTTTGAAAGAGCCCTTCCACTTATATATATTTTTCTTTTCTTTTTTTTTAAAGATTTTATTTATTATTTCCAGAGAGAGAGGAAGGGAGAGAGGCAGAGAGGGAGAGAAACATCAATATATGGCTGCCTTTCACCTGCCTCCGGCCACGGACCTGGCTGGTGACCTGGCTTGCAACCTGGTTATGTGCCCTGGCTGGGGAATCAAACCAGCGACCTTTGGGTTCATAGGCCGGCACCTTACCCACTGTGCCACCAGCCAGGGCTATATATATATTTTTCTACATGATGCTTATGTTGAAATGTTTTATTTGGGAAAAGACATCGAGAACTAAAACATTTCTTAATATACTGAACCTGGTTGGCTATAAGCACCCTCGGGCACTGTGCTGTTTGTATGTCTTAGTGTTCTGGAACCTCGGCCTACCTGGCTTCAGCTGGCTTTTAATGTTTCAGCTACTCTTTCTTCTGCTGATACTTGAATTCCTAGGCTGCTCTTTCTGCATTTTCCCAGACTATGTTGGTGACTCATCCTCATGTTGTTTTAAATAACCAAGAGAACCTGAACCTAAACAGAGGGCCTTCTTCCTAACTGTGGAAGGTTCTGGAATCTATAATGTATCAATCGTTGTACAGGAAAACTGAAATTTAAGAAATACTAGCTTTTGCCTTAATATAAATGATAGCATCTCATGGGAAATTTAACTTTTAAAATGAATCACATGTTCCAATAAAGAAGAAGCCTTGCTAGATAAACAATGAAGGTGCTGGTTTAAAAAAAAAAAAAAAAAGATTCTTTATAGCTAGAGAGGAACTAGGGGAATAGAGTGCTGGATGGGCTCTATCAGACCAGTCTTTGAAATCAAACTGAAATGTATCATTTCTCTTTTTTGGAGAACAGAGGATACCTGTTCCACTTCTAGGACCACCAGGATGCTGTCAGAATGACCTTCTCCAAGTCCATGAGTATCAAGGGGCAGAACCAGGATCTGTTAAAATCCTCACCAGGGTGACTGCATGTATCATCCAGGATTTGTTTTTTGTATGCAAGTGGGAGAAATCTGGTTCAAGTGCTTATGAACAGAAAAAGTGTGTGTGTGTGTGTGTGTGTATTTAAGAATCTAGTAACTGAAAAGTCCAGAGGTTAGGGGTTGGGTTTGGCTTCAGAGTTAGCTGACTCCAAATATTTAAATGATGTCCTTAGGTCTCTTGCTCTCACTCTTTCACTCCATTTCTCCTTCATCTCATGCCTCTGCTTTATTTCTGTCCGTTTTATACTCAGGGCAGGCTTCTTCCATGTAGAGTTGTGCAACAGAATAAAATGCATGTAATATTCATTTCTTACATTTAGCTCTCCATAGAAATACAACTTCTGTTTCCCATACAGAAGTTCCAGCAAAAGTCCCAGAACTGACTCTCATTTGAACAAGTTGGTTCACATGCCCATTTTTGAACCAATCAGCATGGCCAGGAAGGTAGGTCTGTTGCTCTTTCTGGGCAAGCCTGGTGCACACCCACCCCTGGAGCTGAAGGACGGAGGTGGGGCCCTTCCTGGACCCCAATGACTGGGTGAGGGAGAGTGTCATTAGCAGAAAAGCAATGGATACTGGGCAGTTAAAGACAATTGCTGGTCACTGTGATATAATTTGGTCAGGTCAATTTGAGAGGCCCATCCTGGAGTAACCCAGGTTTGTCGGCTGATCTTCTTAGGTGATTTCTTCTGGTTTGTTTCCTCTGAAGTGCTTCAGTTGTTGGCATGCTTCTCCTGTCCTCTTGCTCCTAGACATGGGAAGGGCATATGGAGCCTAATTTACCAACTTGGACCTGATCTAGAAGGCAAGGCGAGCTCTGTACTCATACTTTTCCAACGGCAGTTACTTCCATTCTTAATATTAATTATTGGCTATCAATTGAGAGCTGATAGCTATGGAAGATTTTAATAATTATCAATCATCTAGCTATCTAATTTTACTATCCGAACCATTTAATTTATTAATTGAACACATTTTTATGAAATACCTATAGCTGTCTGTTATCCAGTACTTACCATATATAAGCAGTTCTTTTTTAAAATAAATATTAATTTACATTTTGATAACTATATGAGATATATGATTAGCTTTATTTTACTTGAGAGAAAACAGAGTCAGAGTCTTATGTGACTTGTCAGAGGTCAGGCAACCTACAGTATGCAGCATGTTAGGTGCTTATGCTGAGTTCAATGCGTAAGACAAGTTCTCTGCCCTTGAGCAGTATGTAATTGATGTGTGTGTATAGTTACATAAAAGAGTGGGCAATGTACATCTATGGGAATAAAAAATAAAACAGATGGAAGTGATTAATTTTTCCTGAGTGTAGTCTGGGAGGCAGGAAGGGACATTTGAGGTAGGCCTTGATGAGTGAGTAGGAGTTTCCCACATGGGTATGGTACAGAGAGAATTTGTTCTTTTAACTGAGTAATAGCATGAGTTTTCTATGAGATGGAGCTGCTGGTTTCAGGGGACCTGGTATCACCTTGGAATCTGCCTTCTCATATTACTTGATGGCCAAAATGATACATTTTTATTGGTTGGGATGTTTTCACAGCGAAGAACAGAAACCCCAACACAAACTGGCTTAAACAATAAAGGGGATTTATTATTTCATCTAATTGAAAAGCAAAGAATTCAGGATGGTTTAAGGTGAGGCTTATTTAATCCATTGGCTTAATAATATCATCAAAGGTCTGGTTTCTTTCCATCTCTCTTTGTTCTTTCTTGTGCAGCGGTGTTTACAGCAAAAGCTGGCTCCTGTTAGGCCCGATGGTGTCTGCTTGAGCTCCCAGATCTGTATACTTTCTTTATTATGCCCACTAGGAAGCAAAGGTGGCTTTATTCTAGCATTCCCAGCCAAAAACCTGAGAGCCACTCTGATTAGATCACATGGACAACCCTGAGCGAGTCATTGTTGCTAAGGGACCAAGTACATGGATGGAGCCAGTTTCTCAGGAACCACCTGGATCCCCAACCACTTGGACAATGGATGCTGGGAAAGCATCAAAGAAATGTTCACTATAGCATTTAAACTTGTATACTCTCTCTCCTTTGAGCTGTAAAGGTGGCATTTACCTCTTGTACCACACATGACCTTTGATGCCCAATCTCTGGCACCTCCAACTCTAGGCTTGATCTTTGGCACCCAGCCATTGAACTACCTTTTTTTATCTGTGTTGTCTCTTCCTAGCTTATCCTCTGGATAACTTACTTTGAGTTAGCCTGAGGACACCCACTCTCTATGGGTATATGGTGAATTTTGTGGACAGACCAGGGTGTTCTGGGTATGGTGGCATAAGTACACTGCAAGATGGTCTAGAACTTTAGAGCAATGAGTCCCTTAGGTCTTTGCCAGAGCTGTTTTTTCAAAAGAGAGTAAAAATCTGACACAGCGTTTTCTAAAACTTCCTGAGCTCCAAGACCACCACTTCCCCCTTGCTACTGAAGTAGCTGAGTTTCTTCATCATGGAAAGGCAAAAAAAAAAAAAAGAAAAAAAAAAAGGAAGAAAAAAAGAATGGCTTTCATTTCTTCTTACTGTCTTTTTTTTTTTTTTTTTTTTTAACACTGATAAGAGGAAGAAATATGTAAGACCATTAGCCAGAGCTGTCAGATTGTGAGTAGATTGTCCCTGCGGTAGGGTGGCAGTAGGAAAGAGTAGTTGGAGGTAGGTCTGAGTTTCAAGTCCTGTTGCTGTCACTTTTAAGAGGCAGTGTGCTATGGGGCAGGAAAATATGGACTATAGTCAGGCTGCCTGCGTCTAAATTTTGCTCTACTGTCCATAAGCTGCACCTGGGTTCACAACCTAGTTCTGTCATTTACTAAATGTGGATGAGAAAATAACCACCACATTCTAATCTTGCATTCATGGGGCTGTTGTCTGATGTTTCATCTTGTTGTGTGGCCTTCTAATTTTGTTGGGAGGTGCCATTCAACTTCTTTGGCCTCCATTGTTTCATCTGCAAAATATGGAGAGGAATAAATAATATCCACATTATAGAGTTGTGAGGATAAAGGAATTAATGTTATATGCCTTGGCACAGTGGATAAGGTGCCAACCTGCGAACTCAGGGTTGCTAGTTCGATTCCCAGCCAGGACACATAACCAGGTTGCAAGCCAGGTCTCCAGCCAGGTTTGTGGATGGAGGCAGGTGAAAGGCAACCATACATTGATGTCTCTTTTCCTCTCTGCTTCTCTCCCTTCTCCTCTCTCTAAAAATAATAAATATTTTTTTTTTTTTTTTAAAGAATTAATGTTACAGCAGATACTTGACGCGGTATCTGGTAAGCACTAACAGTATGATTAGATATATCTTGTAGGGTTGCTGTAACTTTAAGACATTGTGTATATATATTGTCTGGCATATAGCAGACACTTAATAAATGTTGGCCATTATTAATAATAATTATGCTGATTGAACTGCTTAATAATAATGTGAGTCATTTGAGTAGAGCTCTATCATTTCTAGAGTCCTGGCTGCCAAGAGTGTTTCCCTCAGACCTCACAGCTTTGCTGTGATGGGGCTCCTTCCCAGGTCCAAAGGAGCTCAGAGGAGGTTGAATGGCTTCTCAGGGGGTCCTGGCCAGATGGTCACTATCAGGACCAGGACAGGGCCAAAAGCAGGAGCTTTCCAGTCCAGGGCTAGAGCCGTATTTGCTCATCTTCCCATCCTGGATGCTCTGCAGTCATTTGTCAGAGCCTTGTTTAAAATGCACATGTTTCTCATCAGTAATAATCCTGATTGTCTCATTAATCTCCTTTAAGTTTCATGAAAAATACAAAGGGCCAGATCAGGAAATAGTTACCAAGTTCTAATTTTGCATTCAGGGGATTGTTTTCCATGGATGTGAAGAGACTGTTGTTTTCCATTTGGCATTTGACTTCCCAACTAAGTCGGGGAGAGCTGTCTTCTGAATTACCAACCACTTTACAAGGTTGCACCTATACGTCTAACATGTCTGTACCTTTTGTTGCTGCTCTGTCTGCATGTGCTTTTCTTCCTAGTGGATGCTGAACTGCTCAGAGGGAGTACCAGTAAATTTCTTTTGGTAAGACCTTAGAGTAGCAAGAAGTCTAGAACTTCTAGTAACCCCCTATGCATATTCCTCAGCCCCTGAGCAAAGAACCGTGCTCACTACAGAAAGAGCAGCATTTGCCCCCACCCCTCTGTAATATGGTAGCCACCAGCCATGTGTGGTGATTTAAATTTAATTGAAATTACAAGTTTAGTTCCTCGGTCACTCTAGCATCATTTCAGGTGCTCAGTAGCCACACGTGGCTAGTGGCTCCCCAGTTGGACAGCGCAGGTCAAGAACATTTCTGCCAGTAGAAAGTCGTGCTGGATAGCATTTAGCAAATACGAAAAGGGAGACAGAATGGCACATGAGTATAAGCATTAGCTGCATAGTACCACAGATAAACAAATAATAAACATTCCTGTTTCTTAACTCTCTACATGTATTTTTCCTGCAATTTCCAAGTACTGTATCCTGGGACAGATGAGAGACCATTGCTCCCTGGTCTAATGTGAATATTCAATTAAAAAAAAGGATTAAAAAAATCTAACAAAGAAATGTAAGTGCATATTTCATTACTTAATATAAACACTGAACTTGGATAGCATGTTACATGTAGTTTATCCCATTGGTGACTGGCATGGGTGTGGCCAGTATAGAACCTTGATTACCTGAGGGGGCCGGTATTCAGGAAGACTTTCCATGGAACTTGCCTGGCAGTTCAAACATTTTTAAATATTCTTGTCCAATTTGAGCTCTAGTATTTCTGGCTGTGATCACTCTGGTGGGCAAATCTACTTATGAACAACCCAATCTAGTAATTTATCTCCCCAAAGCAGGCATCAGAAATGCTGGAAGAACAGACTTGCTTTTGATAGTATGAGGATGGTGTTTGCTGTTTGTTTTATTGCTAAATATCAGCAGATTACTCAATAGTACTAAATCCAAAGGGAGAAACATCATTTTACAAATTTTGCCAAATATCTGGGGGCCCTCCAGACCTAGTTTTGAGAATGCTGAATTTTAATTAGTTTTCAGAGTTTAATTCACAGGCTTGAAAAAGGGTTCTGAATCCTGCTATCCTTGGAAGGAAGGAAAAGCTGAGGGTGGCATTGGCTGTCTGGGCTAACAAGGAAGCAGTGGAGGGAGGGTCGAAGGCAGCCCCTGAGTTCTGAGATCTAAGTGATAGAGCCTGTGCAGACAGGAGCTGATGTGTCTTATGAGATGGACTGCTTCAGCAGTGCCCAGAGCCTGTGGTGAGTACTGGGGTCTTTGTGTTCCAAACTGTCTATGGCTGGCTAAGCAGGCTAGAGTCTGGCAGAGGATATCTGTAGGATTTTCCGGAGACCAGAAGTCTCAAGACAAGAGGCTAATCTTCTCCAAATGTCCTTGTAGTCTTGAGTTAATTGTGACTCACTAGGAATTTCAACCCATGTTAGGGGTCATCTTTTTGGTGTCCTTTGACCTTTAGTTCCCTCAGAGATGACTGGTGACATTAAGATGAAAATTATTCAGCTCTTGTCATTGACAAAACTCTTGAAATATTTGCAATCCTTTAAATACATCACATTAATAAAGATAATATCTTTGTGTATTTTCAGCCTTGTGGATACAGCCCCTAGAACATATCCTTGTGGGTTTCAGACTCCTCTTTTTGTCCTTCAAAATCTTTGTTTAAGTAGTGCCTTGGATAGGACCCAACATAAGCACAGATAAAAGTGGAGCTGTGACTGAAGGGAGAGAAGGAGTGGAGCCCAGATTCCTGAATATCTGCCCCCCAAACCCTCCCCTAACCTTTGAGTCAGCCTCTGAGTCTCCAGTGACTCAGAAGAGCATCACTCACTTTGTCCTCACAGGCGCCTGGGAGGGTATCTTGTCCTCTGTCATCATGGTGACTTGGTACTGCACTAGAATTAAGGAGGCAACTTAAGTAGAGCAAGTGGCCCTCATACTACTTGGTGTAGTTCAAGGATTCAAGGAAGGTCTGTAGTGATAAGAACACAGGGGAAGGGACTTGTCCAAGGTCATGGGTGGGTTCTTCGTAGGCTCTAGTCTAGAGCAGAGCATATCCTAATAGTCTTACAGTCTTCTAGGCAAAGCTAGAGTTTTTGAGCATTGACCTCCATGTTGCCTGTCTTCAAAGTGGCTGTGTGCTCCACTCAAGATTCTGCTATGAAGGCACTTAGGAGACTTTTCTGCCTACCTTAAACTCAAGGTTACCCCAGTTCCTCTTGCTTTGCAAACTCGGATATGAGCAGCCAGATGCTCCTTCCTTGGTCTCTACTTAAGGTTCATGAGACCCTTCACACTCATTTGGCCTCTCATACTTGTCATCTGAAATACAACACTGCATTTACAGTGTCAGCAAATACATTTGGGTCTTACACAAGGAAGAATGAACAGTTGTCCTCCAAGAACTCCTGACTCTGTAGTGTGTCAGTGCCTCAGTACTCTTGCCTGTCAAATGGGCATGTAAATAAATCTGTGTAAGACTCACTGGAAGATTAGCGCTCTTTAAAATTTCTGTTAACAGCAAATTTTCCCAAATAAATATTGATTTTAGGCCCAGAATGTTGAAATGGCTGGTCTCCATCTCAGAGACAGTTACTACCATACTCAATAAAATGTCATTGCTGTTCTGGTTATGAACCTGAAATCAAAGAATCCAAAGCTGTGGCTTCTTGTCTAACCTTTGCTAATGGCTTTCAGATTGATTCTATGTGCAAGAGAACCGCTGATCCCAGTTCTCAAAGGGGAAAGCAGATGATGGGGAGGAATGAAACTCATTTTTTCTACTGACTCACCTAGGGGGCTGGAAGCAACTTTCCAAGTCTCCATATCCACTGGGACATAGGGATGATGGTCCCCTTTTGCCCAGGTACTGGGAGGGTAGGGGAGAATTCCAAGGATTGCATTAAGAAAGTGAGTCGCAGAGCAAAGGAATGCCTCCTCAAAGGCCAATACAATCTTAGTAATCTTATGAAAAGCCTTCCTGGTTTTAAAATTAGCTCCAAGGAATTTGGCACCCAGTTTTAGATTTGTACAGAGAGTGAGAGAGAAGATGCTGCTTTTGTCTGGAATTCTAGTACGTTCCTTTGCAAGGCCAGCAATGCAGAGATACACTCTGAAGAACAGTGACATCCTATCCTTGGAACAGAAGCACTTAATTTGGTTTAATTGCGGCAATTTCTAGGAGTCACTGGGAAATCTAGCAGCTAATGAATATGCCCTTGTTCTGTCAGGTCCCTATAGGAATATTCAATATTCTCTTTGCATACTTATCAGCTATATGGAAATATATTTCTGGAACCTGGTGGGGATAAGAGCAGGGATATAAAGACCTCCTTCTTTCCTACCAGATGGGTCCCAACAGCCCAGGTGAATGTCATACCTGTGTTAAAAAGGCCATTGATTCTGAGCAGGCTCTGACCACAGCCTCTGCTTCCCAGGACTGCCAGGCTGACCTGCTTTCCAGGTCCCACCCCTTGCTGGGACCTCTGTGGGCCTTTCATTCATTCAGACTATGGTTTCTGAGTGTCCAGGTCTGCCATCAGACACACTTCTACAGATCCATACCAGAGGACAAAAGTCAGAGATGACGGACATTGGGCTGTTCACTCTTCCCTTCTCTGTCCTTTTGCTTGTACCTAATGTTTCCAACAGCCAAAGGGAGGCTGTTCTATGTAGAGGAAATGACTCAGATGTGGTATTTCTGAAAAGATATTTTGGGACATTCTGGTGCTCTTCACAGTGTGGGGCAGGCTGCATGCTATCTCCCTTTGATGTTTTTTTCCGTGCACATTTACTTACATGTTAAGACCACGGAAGTCCTGTGGTCCAGTCATCTGACGGCTTGCCTCTGTTTATCCCTGTGATTCCCAGTGAGACCAGGATTCTGGTGATCTGCAGGGCACAGTGTCGATACGTCACTCACCTGGGCTATCTCATCCTTTGAGTGAAGTTTGAGTACAGCTAGATGAATAGCAAGCCTTTAAGTTTTCAGCAGCTGGTTTGGTACCTCTGAACAAGTTACCTGTTAAATGCCTCATTTCCTCATCTGTAAAAAGGGATAATAGAAAGTTCCTACTTCATAGCTTTTAGCACAATTCCTGAAATATAATATGCCCTATTACATGTTAGCTGCGATTACCATTAATATCTTTCATTAGTATTTACTGAAAGCTTTTTCCATGTGCTAGGTGTTGTTAATGTCTTCTCTTGGTGTTGTAGAAGTGGCCTGGTATAAGAATCTTACTTTGGGGAAAATATTACAAAACACCTTGTTTTATTGATGCTTCACAACAGACTTAGAAGGAAATTATTCCTGTTTCATGGCTGAGGAAGGTAAGCATACCTAAATGGTAAAGAGACTAGTTCCAAGTCACACAACACAAAGAAGACTCAAAGCTGGGCCTGATGTCACCAAATCCACAACCTCCAGAGATCTGCCTGTCAACCAGCTCCTGATGGGCACCTGGAGGCACGTGCCTGCTGTCAGCTCTGGTAGGAGCAATCCTCCACATGGATGCTGGGCTCAAATCCTAATTCTGTCTATCCCTAGATGTTTGTCTTTGTGCAGGATGCTTGACTTCTCTGGTTTTCACTCTTCTCTGGTATAAAATAAAGATGGCACTACTCATGTCTTATGGGTGCAGTGAGGCTAATGACAATGTATGTGATGGTCAAGCACAAGGCCTATCATATAGTTAGTGCTCAATAAGTCTTATCTCACAATGATACTGTATATCCAAGTTCGTGCTAGGCTGCTTTATGTGCATGATCTCTTGTAACCCTTACAATACCTCCAGGAGATCTGTACTCTTCATTTTTCAGATGGGGAAGCTGAGGATCTTTGCAATTCAGTGACTTGCTCAAGGCATAAAGGCACAGGATGGAAAGTTGAGATTCGAACACTGGTTTACTCCATGGAAATTCCTTTCCCATGCCTCTTCTGCAGAGCCCCATGCTAGGAGGCGTGCAGGGTTTGTGCTTAGCCATGCTCTTTGCTCAGCAAGGCAGTTCAGCAATGGACATTTTAATCATTTCTGTGTGAAATAGGACTGCCACTTGTGCTTGCAGACACTGTTGATGAGCCAGGAGATTAAGGCAGAAGTTGAATGCTCTTTTGCCAAGAAGGATGTACCAACACCAGTCTTGGGTCCAGCAGTTCTGTTAGAGATGATGGCCATTTTATACCTGCCTATGTGGCTGTGGTGAGAGTTTGTGCCAAGGATAGGACCCAGAAACCAATGAGTCTGTCTACCTATTGAACAGTCCAGGTGTCCAGAAGAGACACTTTCTTGCAGGATTGATTGAGAAGTGGCCAGCCAGTCTTCCAGTTGATTGGGGTAAGAAACCCCATGTGCACTGCAAGATGACAGAGGGTTGGAGTCTTCCTAATCTGAATTCTCCAGATAGATTCTGGTTAACGATTTCAGAATTGTAGACATGCTTCAGCCTGAGGGACAAGAGCAAAACAAATGACCCGAGGTGCCAGACACAAACATACTAAGATAGTGGGAGGGAAGGAAAGCCACAGGGAGAGCCAAGTTTACTGCCAGGCTTTTCCTACAGGCTGGCTTTCAGAGTCAGAGTCAGAGTCAGGGTCACAGTCAGGGTCAGGGTCATGGTCAGGGTTAGGGTCAGAGGCAGGGTCAGAGGCAGAGTCAGAGTCAGAACCAAGGCGGGTTATTAGAGGAGCATTGATTTAGATGTGCTGAACAATTAGAATATGCTTGCTTCCCCGACATGAAAGCTCACTTGGTTTGCATAATTGGGTTTTGAATTGCTCAGGAGTGCCTCCCTTGGTGCTGGCTTGAGCCTTTGAAGTGCCCCATTCTGGGAGAAGGATAGCAGCAGCATTTTTGCATTTCAGGGTGGGTCATGGGGAATAGCAAGTTTTACTGCTTAATTAAAGTGCTTTTTCCCAGGATAGCCCTAATTGATCTCCCTTTGTTCAGGATTCTGTGAGCCTCCCTGCTGGGGAGGGGAGTACATATCCAAGGCTGGTCAGTGTATGACTGCGTCCAAGCCTTGGATTTAGGGGGATGCAGTCAAATTTCTGCTGGGCAGTGGTGGGGGTAGGGGACACGAGGCAGGGCCAAGGCAGGGAGGGAGTGGATCCTTCATTCATCCAGTCAGCATTTACTGAACACCCACTGTGTGCCTGGTGTTATTCAGGGCATGGACACACAGCCTGAGGTCAGGCAGAGCCATGTAGTTACAGGGAGAGCCATGGGAGCAGCATGGGGTGAGGGGAAGGGCTTGATGGACAGCTAGAGACCTGCATTATAAGATGACACTTCCTTCATAAGCCACTCGGTTCTCTCCCCACTCAGAGGCAATTTAGTAGGAAAAGCAGTTTACTTTCGGCCTCCCCTCCCTTCCATCTTAGCGTCTGGCAATTGGTACTCCAGGCTGTTTATTATGTGTTTGTTCCTTTGGTTGGAAGGGTAGGCATAGGCATGAAACCCATAGCTTCTCTCTGGGGTTCAGTTTCTGGCCAGAGGGAAGGAATCTTCTGGACCCACAAGATTAGCCACTTGCTTGTCAAGGGTAGCACCTCCTCTTGTCTCTTTTTTTTTTCCTGAAGGAACTAAGTCCGGGATTTCAGGGCCAGCTGGTACCACCTGCCCAAATGGTGCTGGGAGACCCAAGTTAAACAATGACATGCCAGGGAGAGCAGGCTAGATGTGGATTTTGACTGAATAATATGGGTAGAGAATTTTGGACTGTGTCTGACACCTAGTGGGTCTGGCAAAAGCTGAAATAACCCTGGGAAGGAAAGCAGGAAGGCTGCCATTCATTCAATACCCATTGACTGAACCTACAAATATTTCTGACATACCTAAGTCAAAAGAGCATAGATTTTGGAGCCAGACTACCTAGGTTCAAATCCTGGTTATTTTACTTACCTACCTTTGTAAACTTGGGCAAGATAATTATTCTTTGTGCTTCAGTTTCTTTGTTTGTGCTTGGGACTAACTGGTAACAATAAATGGATGTTCTTGCAAGGGCTAGAAAAGACTAAGAACTCCAAGTGCTCATTATAAGTATCTTTGTGTTAATTTATTCAATGGCTATTCATTGGTCTGGTGCTAGAATCAAGCCAGTGGAGACAGGCAAAGGTTCCTTCTTTACCACTTACATTTCAGTGGAAGAACCAAATTACCAAAAAAAAAAAAAAAGGTCCAATAAACCAATGAATAATATATTTTAAAATAGTGGTAAATGCCAAGAGGGATACAAGAGAATACTGGGAAGTGAGTGATTAGGTGAGGAGTAATTATATGTAGAGTGATTAGGTGAGGAGAGGGAAAACAGGCATTCCACATACAGATAAGTCTTTAATAAGCAAGTCTTTGGAATTTACCAAAAAAACTAAAAAACTAAAAAGGAAGATAAAGCACTTTGAATTTCTAAGCCAGGCAAGCAGGATGAACAACCAAAAGCAAATAGTTGAATAAAGATTGACTCTGGGGCCAAACAAGCTTCAGGATAATTATTTGCCCCAGTAGTGAATTATTATGGCTCACAAATGAATTCATCTTTTGATGTTTTCAGTACCAAAGGTCCTTGATAGATGGATTAATCCTCCTTTTCACCTGACTTCTTTCACCTGATCCCCTCACATCATTGAATTGAAATTAAAGGGCCATTCATTTGGAAAAACTTATTAACTCTCTGCTCCTCAAGGCTCATTTTCCACTCAGCCTGGCTGGGCTCTGCCTCACCAGGGTTTACGCCCTCGGGCACCTCTGCTGTCTCCGTTAGTGTCCCTGGACAGGGGTCGTTAGGCTCACCAAATATTCCAGTTGCGCCTCTTCATTTCCTGGCTCTGATGGTTAGGTAGGGTATGGAACCTGGGAGCCGGGAATCACTTCTGGGCTGAGGCAGGTGATCCACATGTGGGGTGCTCCAGTCTCTCCCTTTCCCTAGGATGGTACCCAAGGAGGTTGGGTGCTTCTGAGGGTGCTCTGTAGGATATAGCAGAGCTTCCCTCGGTCTGAGAGTGTAGTGGGTCGGTGGAGCCGAGTTCCACTCCCTTTGTCTTCCTAGGTCTCTATGTGTATTCAGGTTTCTCTAGAGCCTCAAGGCCTGCTTGCTCCCTCTGTTCTGTAGGCATTTGAACGCCTTTGCTGAGTGAAATCTTCAGCTTTGCCTAAGCCTGCTTCTGTTAAAATGAACGCTTCCCTTCTCTAAAATAACTTCTGTACTTCTTCATGCTCTAGTCACTCTGGCTTTCCTGTTTTGTTTTCTTTGCTATATTTGCCATTCTAGGACATTGTATATTATCTGTGTCCTCTTACTGTACTATAATCCCCACTCTGTTGATGCGCCGCCATATCCTCATTGTCTAGAACAGTATCTGGGACAAAGAAGCTAGCAACGTGGATGAATGAGTGGAAGCCACCTACTAGGGAGGCAACTCCCCTCCAACCCAGTCACTTCTCCATCCCCTCTCCCTGCTTCAGGGCTTGGCAGATAGCCCATCACTGAGGCAGTACAGTGCTTAGAGACTACATGGGCTTAAAGACACCCCACAGCCTGTGTGAACTTGGACAAAGGTCTCTGTGCCTTAGTTTCTCCTCTGTAAAATCCAGATAGTAGCAATTCCTATCACGTAGGATTGTTGTTCAGATTAAATAGGCTGTTAGATATAAAACACTCAGAAAAGTGCCTGGCTCTTAGTAAGGGGCAGGTAAGAATTACCGTTGGTATCAATTGTAGGGGGAGGAAAAGGCCCTGTCTGGCCCCTAGACACCCTTTTCAGTAACCTGAAGACCTGGCCTCACTGCTTACCTGGGGTCTCCCCTCCGTCCATTCAGCAAGAAGGTACAGCCACACCAAGCTTCAGACCTTATGTCCAGGAAGCATAAACCTGTCCAGCCTAGAGGAGATGTCCCTGAGAAAAGGGGCCACTCTGGATGAGGACAGATGGTCCTTTCCTCAAGGTCAAAGCTCTCCAAGGCTTGGCGAGGCCCCTCCCTTAAGGCTCTGTCCTCTTCTCAGTCCTTCAGAATATTTCCATAATGTTATTAACAACTGATGTTTGCTGGCCCGATAAGTGACACTTGCCCATGATGGGGCTTTGCTCTGCTCCTCTGGGCACGGAGAACTTGTTCCATTATGTGCCACCCCGGTGACAGGCCCAATCATTAGCTTTTGATTACACCCTTGTTGAGTCTCTCTTGACAGGAAGAAAATGAATTTACCTCACGTCACCTCTGTAGTTTGCAAGCAGCCTTGACTTCTGTTATAATAGCACCTTCCACATTCTGTGAGACCAAGGAGGAAATGTTCATAGGGTGGTTGGTCCTTAGTGCCTGGAGAGGCTGGAGCTCATTCCTCAAGGGGATGTTTGCCTTGGGGCTTAATCCCTAAGGTGTGTAGGCTTAGCTGGTACTGCAGGGAGCAGAGCCCTGAATTCGAAGTCTTCTGATCGGGGACCACCAGGGCCACTGAAGCAAATCACCGACTCTCCCTGGGTCTCTGCTCCCATTTGCAAAATGGGTGGTAACAACAGAAGTGTTCTCCTGCTGTTGGTGTGAGATGAGATGGCCTAATCTATGTAAAGCACTTCCTGTAGCGCTTGGCATATAGTAAATACTAAATATTATGTAGGTTTTTCTTAAAATTGAAACTTTACTTTAAAAACATTTTTCTATTGTTATTATTGATGTTGTCATGAAAGAGGCAGGTTTCAAACACATCTCTGGCATTCAGTAGCTGTGTGACCTTGGGCACGTCACTGACGTCTGTGGGATTTGGTCTCCCCATTTGTAAAATGACAAAAGGGTATTGGTCTGTCAGTGTTGCGGGGAGGATTTCAGTGGTTAGTACATGAAAAGCATTTAGAACAAATAGTGCTTGCTAAAAGCATGCTTAGTGAAGTTTGTCATTGGTCACTGTTATTGTTGAGTGGCCTCCTTCACCAAAGCGCAAATTTGGGGCTCTGTGGAAGCCTAGACAGGGAAGTGGGGAGAGAAGTCCCTGCGTGGCATGGGTATTATGTACACAGGTATTGCTTTCCATTTGAGCAGTAAGCTTCTTGAAAGAAGAAATTTCCTCAGCCATTCTGTTTGGAATCTGCTCAGGAAGCTTGGGGCAGTCAGAAAGGGAGATGGGATGGAGTCTGTGAATCCCGTGGTTCCTCCCTTTCAAAGCCCTCAGACTGGGCTGACACATGCAGCCTTGGAGGCAACGTGATTCCTGGCGAGGGGCAGCATTGCTCTTTCTCACCAATCCATTCCCTCTCCTCTGAAACCTCCAACTGGTCAGTTACCTGGCCCTGCAGGAAGCCATCCCTCCCCACCAGCCCCCTCACAGTCACTCAGAAACTTCATGTCAAAGGAACTATGGCTGAGAACTTGGGAAGGGCTTTCCTTTGACCTGAGAGAGGACAGGATTCCATTAGCATGTCTTCTGAAGAATCAACATACCAACTTTCCTTGACCATTTCCTTGGAGTTGTTTGCTGCTTGATTTTTAACGTGTGTATATTTCCAGTCCCAGGTGAATTCCCAGTGGCAATAGCAGCTGGCCTGGGAGAAGCCCTGTGTGAATGGGGCTGTGAAATCCCAGAAAGCACTGGCATTTTGATCTGATCAGAGGTTCAGAGGCTGAGCAAGGCCCTTTCTTGACCTTCAGGGCTGCCCTTTGCTGTGCCTTTCATACCATGAGGCCCATTTGGAAAGCTCCACTCTCAAGGGAAGCCGTGTGGCAGTTCGGGGTTCAAGGTTCATGGGTTTCACTTGCCCCCTGAGCCCACGGCCTTGGTAGGCCTCTTAGCTGCAACATGAGCCCCTGTTCTCAGAGGAGCCCTGGGCCTGTCATGAGTGGGCATCTGCAAAAGAGCTCCTCAGAAATGTGGGAAAACTAGGCAGATTTCTGTGTCCCTCCATACTGAAAATGATGGGAGTGAGTGAGAGGGGGAAAATACCCCCAGAAAGATGGAGATGAGAAAATTAGAGTGAGACCAGAAGCGAGAAAATGTGTAGATAAAAAGGTGGGAAATGAGATAAACTCACAATAATGCAGACCCACAAAGGGAGGATAGGAGACCATCATGATAGCTATCAAGTACAGATGACATAGTGGTACCAGGCACTGAGATAGCATGGTGCATGTTATATTTCACTTACTCTTTGAGACAATACTATGATATAAGTACTAGTTTCAACTTCATTCTATAGTAAAAACAATGGACATTCAGGAATGTTAGGTGTCTTATCTTAGATCACACAGCTTTTGGGGCAGAGTCAGGACCAGAACCCAGGTCCACTTGACCGTGAACACGCTGTGAACTCTGGAGTGTGGGTTAGTGTAGCAGAGTGTCCCTGATCCCTCCTGCATGCATTACACATTGAGAGACATAGGCATTCTCTTTTGTAGTAGCGATGTGTTTGTAAAGAGGGAAGTCAGATTGGTGAGTATTACACGTTTTACCCTTGACCCCTGTGTTACTTAGGATGCTTTTAGGTAACAACAGAGAAAAACATTTTTCTGTACAAAATGAATTGTAGACATAGATAGCTGCTGGTACTGGTTCAGCTGCAGGGTCATGTCAAGGTCGACCTCTCCAGGATGTGAAGATTCTTTTGGCTTTGCTCTCAAGGTCGCAAGACAAACGGGCCACTTTAGAATTCATATTTTAAGCTAGGAAGAAAAGGGAGCAGGTTAAGCTGTTCCCTCCGCCTCCTTATCAGACTTTCTCTTATGCAGAGTATTTGAGATGGCCATCCATAGCTGCAAGAAAGGCAAAAAGGTGATTATTTAGCTGTTCAGCCTCTCGGACAGACAAGTTTGTTTCTACACCTGAGGGAGCCAAACGACAGTGTCTGCTATGTTCCAACAAACCAGCAGAAGCCCAAACCCATTAGTAACCCTCCAGTTCTCATGGAAGCTGTAGGCAAACCTTGACTTGCACCATTCTGAGCGGAACTGAGTGGCGGGGACAGGGAGTGTGTGGGAAGGTTGGGGACATGGGATGGGGGCTGGGCACTCAGCTCAGCTCCTTCCTGCCTTGCTGTTGCTGGAGGTGGCTGTGGGCACGTTCACGTCTGTTGTGTCTGGAAAACCAAGGCTTTCGAGTGCCTGCTTTCTCTGCACCCAGCTGCACAACTCACATCCCAAGAGAGGCAGCAAATTAGATCAGTGAAGTTGCAAAGAGGCCAGAAGGGGGTTTAGGAGGAATGAATATGGATTTGACAGAACTTTTAAAAAATCATGTTATTGATTTGAAAGACACATGAGAGAGGAAATGTAAGAGACGGGTGATAAGAGGCTTAGCTGAGATGGGCATGAGAGAGGCTGCCTGCTTTTTTGATAGGCAGTAACATCAGACTAGCGTTTCTCAACTAATTTATTATGCCTGCTTACGGAGTCTTGTAAAACCCTTTTATTCTTAATCATTCCCCCAGTTAAATTTTAATATACCATATTATTTCTTTATGTATGGTATATGTACCTGAGCTTATACATAAAAGGAGTGTTTTCATACCCCCCAGGCACTAATTTTTGCCCTTGGAGGAGGTGCTGCCCACATTGAGAATACATGCGTTAGACACATGTCTGGGGCACATCAAGGCTTCCTTGGGGAGGGAAGAAGCTGGTCTCACCCTCTAAGCTCAGACTTTCCTGTAGTGAAGAGGAGCTGGCAGGAGTCTCATGATTTTTAATCATCTGTCCTATGCTGGGCACCAGGATAGGCACTTTAGATACATCGTCTCACCTGATGGGTGCTCAGACCTGTGACCCCATTTCACAAATGAGAGCATTGATGTTCAGCAGTTCACTCCTCCTTCGAGGAGACCAAACTGGCCCAGCTGGACAAGGTAACACTATTGCTATGACTGAGTATACATCTGTGTGTCAAATAGGTTCGCAGCTGGTGGGGGAGTTGGATGCAAAGCTCTAGAAATGAGGGGGTGGCAGTTTAGGCAGCAGAGACAGTGGGAGCTTAGGATGCTTAGGGTCTGTATGAGACCCCAACTGAAGTTCTGGGAAGCTGAGGGAGACTAAGGGGGAACCATCGAGGCAACAAGAAGAAGCCACAGGGTTTTGCTTCTCTTATGGGCTCTGGTCAGGATTGTATTAAGCCAGGGATCCAGCTCTGATACTTAGTCAAATGCCTGAGTCCAAGGACATTTTCCTCACAGGGTAGGGTAGGGGATAAAAGGCAGGAGGCTGGGTTTCCTAACTCAGGGGCTTTAGGAAATTGAGTGGTCTTTTGAGAATGTCCTAGTGCAGGAAATCTCTGACAGAAAGGAGCTTAGTGTGAGACCAAAGAGAGCCTGGCGCCTGGTTTCCTTTTCACTCCGAAGGCTGTACCAGCGCACCCACGCTCCCCTGACAGGCCCTTATCTAGAGTGCTTATGGCCTTGACTGTATCAATGAGGATAGGCCTCAGGACAAAAATACCCCCAGATCTCAGTAGGGCAGTGTAGTGTAGGTGTGTTTTTCCCACTCATGCTTCATACTTTTCATTGGTTACACTGGGACCTAGGCTCTGGAGCCTATGTTCCCCCCCAGAACCTTCCACTGTCACTGTAGTGGACGAAGAGAACAGGGGAAATAGTGTCCAGCTCCTAAAGGTTCTTCTAGGATGTGATTTGTGCCACCTCTGAAGACATTCCATGGCCTACTTAGGTTATGTGGCTTAGCCTAACTTCAAAGGGACAGGGAAATGTCATTCTGCCATGTGTCCTAATGTAAAGAGCAGGAGAAATAGGTGAATAGCACTAAAGATAATCATAGTGATAATAATGAAGGATAAAGATATTAATTTGATTTTCAAGGTCAAGGAGAAGAGTTTTTTTTTTTTTCCCCTTCTGTTCTCGCTGTGTAGCTCTCTGATTATCTCTTCAATAGTGATCATATTATGCTGTTTAGTAAATATGTGTCTTTTGCTCCAACTAAAGTCAGATTTTTTAAGGAGAAGGAGCATGTTGAATGAAAGATTTACAAATACTTGTTGAGGACTCACACTATATGTCAGGCACAGTGATGGTCCTCAGTGTGGTAGGTCTGGTAAAGGTGACAGGTGAGTTGCCTCTGACTTACAGAACACCCTTGGATGTGCCTCTCTCCTATCGCTGACTAGTTCAACAACTTGTTAAAGGACTGTCTAGGTTAACATTTCTGGAAAGGTATAATCTACCAAAACTGAACCCAGAAGAAGCAGAAAGCCTCAATAGGCCAATAACAACTAGTGAAATTCAAGAAGTAATTCAAAATCTCCCAAAGCACAAAAGCCCTGGACCAGATGGCTACACAGGTGAATTTTACCAAACATTTAAAGAAGAACTAACTCCTATCCTCCTTAAACTACCAAAATATTCAGGAAGAGGGAAGACTCCCAAACTCGTTCTATGAGGCCAATATTATTCTAATCCCAAAACCAGGGCAAGACACAACTAAGAAAGAAAGCTACAGGCTAATATCTCTGATGAACATAGATGCTAAAATTCTCAACAAAATATTGGCCATTCGGATTCAGCAGTATATTACAAAGATCATACACCATGATCAAGTGGGCTTCATCCCAGGGATGCAAGGATGGTACAACATTCGAAAATCAATCAATGTAATACACCACATCAACAAATTGAAAGATAAAAACCATATGATCACATCAATAGATGCTGAAAAAGCATTTGATAAAGTGCAGCAACCATTTATGATAAACACCCTCAGCAAAATGGGAATAGGGGGAGCATACCTCAACATCATAAAGGCCATCTATGAGAAACCTGAAGCCAACATCATACTTAACCAACAAAAACTGAAAGCTTTCCCCCTAAGATCAGGAACGAGACAAGGCTGCCCACTTTCTCCACTTCTATTCAACATTGTCTTGGAAGTTCTAGCTATAGCCATCAGAGAAGAAAAAGGAATCAAAGGTATCCAAATTGGAAAGGAGGAAGTCAAACTGTCATTATTTGCAGATGATATGATAGTGTACATACAAAACCC